>JANAVB010010797.1:2444038-2471733 GCA_029216955.1 Iris pallida | reverse complement strand
TCCTTCCATGACCGAGGCCTCTGCTCCATAGAGGGGGTCCTGGTTGGAGGAGTCGCAGCTATCGGGCCTTGCCTACCAGTATCGACTACAACACCCTTCCCCTTCTCCGCCGCCGTCGCCTTTGGCCGCCACCCAGACACAGTGCGAACCATATTTTCCCCTCGGCGATGCGGATCAACAGTGCCTCTTGGGAGTCGGCCAGAATTCCCTTGGTTCTGAACCCCTCGTCGCCCTCCGGCCCGTCGTCTCACCACTGTCTGCCAGCCTGCCTCTCCAGTCCCGTCCGCCCCCATTGTAGACCCCGACCCGAATTCGAAAGTCGGTACCGTACCTCCACTCGCTCCAGAACCCCCAATCGTGGTGGTCCCGATAAATCCAGCCGACCCCTCCCGCCGTGGTGCGCCCCGCCTCCGCCCGGCCCCTTGCCCGATCCGCCGGAAGCCAGCCCACCCCCTCCTGGGGGGACCGCCCCCCCCCCCTTTCTCCTTCGTCCGACCCCCCCCCCCTCCGCCTGGGGGGTCTCCCTGCTGCCGCCGCCACTAGGGCGGGCCGCCCCCTCCCCACTGGTGTCGCCCGACCCCCCCCCCCTCCGGGGGGGGGGGGGGGGTCACCATACTCCCGCCACCGCCTGGGGGGGTGGATCCCCCCTCCCAGGTTCGCCCGACCCCCCTCCACCGCCTAGGGGGGTCGCCAACCCTCCGCCGCCAGTTGCATAGAGCCGCCCGCCCCCCCCCCTTCCCACCTTTCCACCGGACTCCTCCTTCGAGAGGGTCTGGGGGGCGGGGAGGGGGTGTCGTCGCCTTCGTCACGGAAACCCTAGCAGAGCTCATCCCGTTTATATATATATATATATATATATATATATATATATATATATTTGGAAATAAGGTGAATTTTATTCCAAATGAAAAGCCATAATCTTACAACATACAAACAGAGTGGGACTCCCACTCAACTCTCATCAATTCTCCATAGCCTTTACATCATACTCAATGTTATGGAGAATACCAACTGGGGGGGTGACCAGCCCCTCAAATATACGGTTTCGCTCCCGATACGTGCCAAACCGCAGCAGCCAGACGAACTCTGGCTGTTCGGAACCAGTCCTGCCCCCTACCCCTGCTATCTCGGATCCGTGATGATGTCCCCCACACATTTCCCGGAGGCGCTCACTCCCAATAACCGAATCTGCTGACCATATCTGCCAAGCCAGCGTGCACTCGAAGAAGATATGCTTTATAGATTCAGGCTCCAACCCGCACAGCACACATGTGGGATCGGAACCGGCACCCCAAACGACCTCAGGCGATCTCTAGTCAAGGCGGCCCAGTAGAAGCTTGTAGACACACAACTGCATCTTCCTGGCCAGACCCTTGCACCAAACGAACTCGTAATCAGAATACAACGGGAAAGCTCGCCGGATAAGGTTGTAGCAGCTACGGAATTGGAACTCCCCCGTCCCGGTAGGTGCTCCTGTCGGCTCCCAAATCCACCGATCCGCAGGCAGCGTCGGATCAATGGCAGATGAAATGCTCCACCCAGCTCCTCAGTGAACCGATACGAATCAGGTCGCCACCCCATCACGAATGATGCGCCTGCATGTCACCCGTCTGTCCTCCTGATGAGTCGGGGCTCCTCTGATGTCCAACAGCGACCGCCGATCTATCCAAGGGTCTAGCCAGAGGTCCGTGCCCGACCCGTCCTTCATGACCCTCCGGATAGCAGACTTGAGCACCCCCCTGTGTCTCAAGATATTCTTGAACGTGACTGAGTGGTTGTTGTCAGTAGAGCACGTCCAAAAACTACCCTGCTTCACGTATCTACTGTGCATCCAGTCCGCCCAGAGAGATCCCCTGCTGATAAATCTCCAGGCCAGCTTAAGCGCAGAGGCCTCCCTGATCTCCAGCAGCGGGCGGAGCCCCACTCCTCCCTCCTTCCTGGGACGACAAAGCTGGTCCCAGGAGATCGCATGCATACCCCCCTCCAGATGAAGTCGGCACATAATCGCTCCACACGCCGGATAGTGGCCACAGGTAGGAGGATGGACTGCAGCCAAAAGTGGGCCACAGCCGAGATCACCGATCTGACCAACTCGATGCGCCCGCCAAAGGACAGACCTGCTTGCCAACCCTCAACTCGCCTCTGGACATACTCCACCAGACTCGTGCAATCCTGATCCCGAGCATAATTGACTGTGAGAGGCACCCCTAGGTACCGCACCGGAAGATCACTCCTTGCGATACCCAGCACCTCAGCCCTCTCCTCCTTCCGGGTGCACAGGGAGCTGAAGTAGACCCTACTCTTATCCCTGTTCACTGGAGACCCGAAAATGCCTGCAAGTCTTCCATAATAGTCGCAAGCGTCTGTAGCCCCTCCGGCGAAGGCTGGATGAAGACTAGCAGGTCATCAGCATAAATAAGGTGAGTAACTGGGGGAACCATCCTCCGAAACAGAGGTACCAGCCGTCCACGGTGCACTGCCCGATCCATCAAACAAGTACTCCATAACTAGCGTGAACAGGTAAGGGGACAATGGGTCACCTTGCCTGATACCACGGTTGCTCTGGAAGTACCCATAAGGAATACCATGGATGAGAACAGAGAAAGTAGGGGACGTAATGCACTCCCTGATCATCTCAACCCAGTGATCCGCGAATCCCATGGCAGACATCAGATGACAGAGGAAGTCACGATTGACCATGTCATATGCCTTCCTCAGGTCCAGTTTAACACAGGCTTTCTCCCCTCCCGGTCTGCTGAATCCCCTCACCATCTCATGGGCCAGGAGGCTGTGCTCAGCGATCGACCTCCCCTTGATGAACGCAGCCTGATTCGGGGATACCAAGTCCTGCATGATCCTCTCCATCCGCCGGCACATAAGGTGCGTAATTATTATAAAGATAATTACAACACGCAATGGGTCTGAAATCCGCCAAAGCTGTCGCTCCCTCCTTCTTCGGCACTAAGGTCAGGAAAGTGTGATTAAGCTCTTTCAGAAGCTTCCTTTTGGTGAAGAATTCCTGGACCACCTCCACGACCTGATGCTTCAGAATATCCCAATGGCGTTTAAAGAAACCACTGCTGAAGCCATCCGGACCAGGAGCTTTGTTGGGATCCGCCGCCTTGACAATAGATTCCACCTCCTCCAATGTGACAGGGGCAAGAAGAATGCTATTCCCAAATGGGGTCACCAATCTCTTCGTAACAACCTCTGGGAACACGGAAAGGTAGTCAGTCTGGAAATATAACTCAGAGTAGTACCTGACAGCCTCGCCCTGGATCTCAGCCGGCGTCCCCACCAGAGTGCCATCAGCATCAAGCAGCTGGGAGATGTGATTCCTATTCTGCCGGGTCCGGATAACATCGTAAAAGAACTTGGAGCAACGGTCGCCATCCTTCAGCCAGGAACATTTGGCTCGCTGAGCCGAGCTAATCTCCTTCTGCAGCCTCAGGATGTTGACTTCACCGACCAGCTCCTTCTCTCTAGCCGCCAGGTCCCCATTCAGCATGTCAGCTTGCATATCTTGCTGCAGGGTCCGCAACTCCACCTCCTTATCTTCTAAGGTGGACTTGGGCAACCCCTTCACCCAACTCCTAAGGGCTCTCTTCGTGGCCTTGAGACGACGAACCAAGCGGAATTGGGCCGTCCCCTCTTGCCCGCTAGTAAGCCCCTCCGTAACAGCCTCCAGGTAGCCCTCAGAAAGATACCAACTGTTGTATCTGAACGGGCGAGACTTCCCAAGAGACCGAGCCGTGAAGCCAACCCGGATAGGAGAGTGGTCGCTAGTCCCAGCTGCCAGACCCTCAGCCGAAGTGTTGGGGAAGTGCCGGAACCACTCCCCGTTGCCCAGAGCTCGATCAAGCTGACAAGCAACCCTGTTGTGAGTTGCTTTGTTGTGCCAAGTCCAGATGAAGCCTGATCGAGACAGCTCCCGCAGCCCCGCAATCAGGAGGCATCTCTGAAAATCATAAAGTATAGAATCTGGAACCGGACGACCACCCAGCTTCTCCCCATGATGCATAAGAGCGTTGAAGTCCCCGATCAAGAGCAGAGGGAGACACGACGACTCAGCAACATCGGAAACACGAGAGATGTCCCTCCAAAGAGACTCCCTTCTCCTTCTGTCATTGTGGCCGTAGACCGCCCCCAATAAGAACCGGAAGCCACCCTTGTTCACGAAGGAGATGGCAATCAACTGCTCCGTCATCAATATCAAGTCACCATCCCAACTCTTCGAGTTCCAGCGAACCCAAATCCTGGCCATGTCACAAAGGGCCAGGTTGTGCAGCTGGGCCCAATGAGAAGGGGTCCGCCGAGTAAGGGTCTTCTCCCCTTTGATCTTGGATTCTAAAATAACAGAAATGTCACACTTCTCTCTATGGAGCACCCCACATATCTCTCTCCACCTCCCTAGCGAACACGCCCCCTCACATTCCAGGCGATAATGGCCATTAATTAATGAGAGGTGGGGGCCCCCTGAGAAACTCCGGAACGGCACCTGGGGAAGGTGCCGCATCCGTCGCTAAAGGATCCTCATCCATGCCAGTCGGAACCGTCTGATGGGGAACGTCCTGAGATAACACCAACGCCCAGGCGGATTGGCGACACACACCACCTCCTCTCTGTCTGTGGTACGTCCCTCCATCATGGAGGGGCCATCCGCAGTAGGCCGACCGCACGTCTCTTCCTACAGTAAACCTGCCCTCCAGCCGAACCGCCATCCCTCGTGCCTCAGTCTCCGTTGCAGCCATACTTCTGGTAACTATACTCTCGGCCCCTGGCCAGTGGATACCACCCCACCCGCAGGAGCAAGTTGGGTAGATACAACGAGACTCAAACCGACATCACTCCCCTGATTAGTAACCTCCTCCTCCCCGACCACCACTCCGCTATCATCTCTGAAATCCATATCACATGGTGCTTCGGGGACTCACTAGGCGGAATACAAGGCTCCACCAAGGGCCAGCCTCTAACAAGCACTGGCCAGGTGCCCGAAACAGGAACAGCGAGAACAGGTAGGCGGAACCCATTCATACTCCACCTTCTGGTAAGCACCTCCCCAGAAGGGAGCTCATACTCCACCATCTTCGGGAGCTCCCCCCTGCCCGAATCTCCACAAAAATCCTCGCGTACATCAACCGCGTCCGAAAGTAGTAGCTCATCTGCCTTGATCGGGGTGCCCACCAGACTAGCAAGGCGCATCAACAGGGAATGCTCCAAAACCCTACCGGGAACTCGGGGAATCGGATCCATACAGGGATGGCATTCAGAACTTCCCTCTCGCATCGTAGCTCTGGAGTCCAAATGATCAGTCGGTCGTCGAACGTCCAGGGGCCGCCTTGGAGGATCCTAGCGACATCCTCCGCCAGCCCGAACTTCACATAATAGAAGCCGTTTTCACGAGCATAGAAGTCCATACTCCCCTTAGGCTTCCAGACTCGCGCTGCATAGCCCCGGATCTGCCCGAAGAAAGGCTTGTTGTCCAAGACATACAGGACGAGGGTATTTTCCAGTAAGCTGTCACCTGCTGGATCTCCTCCGCAGGAAACACAGTCCGGAAACCCCTCCCTACCTTGAGCGGCGGGACGTACTCCATCGATGTGGGAGATTTCGGCCCCACCGGTTTGCAGATCTCGGCCCAGGACCGTCCCGCAGGCCGAGGGGACGTCCCAATAGGCCTAGGGGTAGTCACGGACGGAAAGTCCCAGGTCCCTGAACATCCAGATCCACTGCCTTACTCTTCCCCTTAGCCGCCGCGGTCGCCTTTGGCCGCCAACTCATCGATCGCCCAGTAGACCCCCGGACCCGGCTAGGCCGAGACCCAGTCGCGTTCTGACGATTTTCGGGCTGGCGATCCCGAACCTGACCCTGTCCGCCACCCGTCTTCCCCCGGTCTTCGCCACACGGCGGCGCGTAACCGTCGTCCATCCTCCTCCCTCTGATTGATTCCCCAGAGATCCAGACCTCGCTCCGAATTCAAAGTTTGGATCCAAGGGAATCCCAATGTGGTGAACCCCCATCCCCGTCCCCGTAGATCCCGACCCCTCCCCCGGCCGAGAAGGGACAACGCTGCCACCGGGGTGCCCCCCCGACCCGCCTCCTTTGTTCCCGCACCCCCCCCCCCCGGCCGCCTTGGGGGGGGCCCCACGCGCGCGCGGATGGGGGGGGTCCGCCCGACCCCCCGACGCTGGCTCCCCCCCCCCCCCCAACGCCGGGAGGGGGCCGCCCTTCTGTGCTGACGCCCGCCGCCGGCCAGGGGGTCCGGCGGCCGTGGGGGCAGCCCACGATGGAACCCTAAGTCCGTCGCCCGATCGCCCGAATCGCCAGGAGACCGCTCCATCTTTATATATATATATATATATATATATATATATATATATATATATATATATTCACAATACATTGCTTCTATTGCTTCTACTCAAGAAAATGAATTCATTATTACCATCCTATTTCCTGCCACTCCGCAGTTCCAGAAAGCACTTAAATTTGTCTTCAATGCGAACAAGTTCACATCTTAAAACATAAGAAAATCGGCAAAAAAGAAATCTACAGCTTCGGTCTAGTAGGAACTACAAATCTACAGCTTCGGTCTAGTAGGAACTACAGTTTCTAGGGAAAAAAAATATAGAATATTCATTTCAGTAAATATTAACTTTGCAAACTCCGATCGACTGCCGCTTGATCTAATAGGAACTAAAACTGATAGTTGTATGCGAAATTGAATCATTCAGTGGCTTTTCAGCAAATTAAACAAACTATAACGAGCAAATTCTGAAAACCCTAACGAATCGACGAGAGTACATAGGAACAAATATATTAAGGTCTTCCTGTACGAAAATAACTACAAAAACCGAAGCTTTTCAAGAAAGTGCTCATTTTTAACTATAGGAAAATTCGGTTGGACGACAATTTGGGAAAATAACCCTCTAAATCAAAATTTTATGGCAAGCTACGTACGATCTATAATATAGTCTTAAATTTTGTTTTTTCTTGGATAAGTACTAAGTAAATTCACAAGAAAAGAGGGGGAGGAGGGGGAACCCTAACCTGGAGGGAGGAAAAGAGAGTAACCGACCCCCGAACCGCAAATAGAAACGGAGGATAAAAGAGGGAGAGAGGTAATATATACTGGTCAGTTTAACCATATAATACCGGAAGCCTACTTAATTTAGCCCATAAAAAATGTACAGTTTTTGGTATAATTTCTACTAGCATATGCGCACGTACCTTGTACGTATTTTAATATTTTTTAATTAACTTAGGAAGACTCTTTAGGAAGACCAAATAGTAATCTTCGTAATTATTAAGTTGTCTTTATAAAATTAATGAACAATTTTTAATTAGTATAGACATGCAAGGGTATTTTCGGAATTCAAAAATTTCACCATCCAAGTTTTCCTATTATATAGTAGAATAGATAGGCACTCGAAGGCTGTTTGGCAAATATTTAAAAGACAAAATATACGATTAATACGTAAATCACATTTTATGAAATTCTTTATTGAAAAAGTATATATAGGTATCTTACTATATACCATTAAGATTCCCAAGATTAATGTCCAAGTTTTATTTGAATCAAGAAAAATGATCAATCAATCCACATTATTCTATGGCAATTCATTACTTCAGGATAATTCAGCTTGATAGAAATTTTATTAAGGACAGTCTCAATTTTACTTTAGGCTCCCCCTCCCAAAACCCTCACCCAACCCTTCATTTGGCAATTTTCACTCTATCTTCAAA
Source organism: Iris pallida (assembly GCA_029216955.1). Classification (NCBI taxonomy): domain Eukaryota; kingdom Viridiplantae; phylum Streptophyta; class Magnoliopsida; order Asparagales; family Iridaceae; genus Iris; species Iris pallida. The sequence continues at coordinate 2,463,987 of JANAVB010010797.1, read as the reverse complement.
TTTCTAAACTCTAATTCCCTTCTTATTCCTTTCTCCAACTCCTCCAATTCCAACAATGGCACCCAAACCCAACCCTTTATCACAATCTAGGTATGTATTCAACCCTTCTCCATTCTTTTAGGGTTCTGAAATATTTTGTTATATTTTTTATTTAATTTTCTTGAATCTTTGGTAATGCTTAAAATAATGGCTAAATTACAACTTAATACCCTCAACTGTTTCAGTTTTTCAACTTGATACCCTCAACTTTGATAGGTACTAACTTGATACCCTGAATTTTTTTGACAAAATTGCCCCTCCCCTCCAAAACGCCCCCTCCCTCCTGCCCTCGGTCGACGACCTCCCCCCCCCCTCCTCTCCCGCCGGCGAACTCCCCCTCCTCCTGCCTCCGGCCGACGACCTCCCCCCCCACGCCGGCGACCTTCACCCCCTCCACCCAAACCCCCTCCTCTCCCGCCGGCGAACTTCCCCCCTCCCCCCTCCCTCCCGTCGGCGACCTCCCCCTCGGAGTTGCGCGAGGCGGCGGGATCGCACGCTTGGGAAGCAGCCGGAGGCGGGAGGGGGCACGGGGCCACGGCCACGGGGAGGGGTGCACGGGGCGGCGCCGGGGGGTGGGGAGGGGGACGGCTCGCGGGGAAGGAGGAGGGAGGGATAATTTTGTCATTTTTAAAATTTTGGGTATCAATATAAAATTATTATATAGTTGAGGGTATTAAGTTAGTACCTATCAAAGTTGAGGGTATCAAGTTGAACATTTTAGATAGTTGAGGGTATCAAGTTGTAATTTAGCCTAAAATAATTAGATAAAATAGTTTAAAACTAATTTAGGGTTCATATATCTTTGTTTCGAACCCTAGAAATCCATTATATGGATTAAATTTTGGCCGACAGACGGGCTTGAACACGACATGATTGTAGGCAAATTCTACAGTCCTGTAGTATAACTAGAATTGCAAAGACTTCCTACGGTATGTACTATTTGTAGGAATGTAGGAAATCACACACTTCTGCCTATACTACTGGATTGTTGAATTTGCTTATAGTCATATTTTTATTCAGGATTGAAGAATTTTCTGACAGTCCTTACACTCCTAGTTGTTTATCCATGTACCCTCAATTATTATATTATCAGTCTTGTGGCTGCTAGAAAAGAAAACGGCTAACTGCATAGGCACACAAGGAACGCAATATGGCCCGTCTAGTTGAGAAATCGGTCACTATCCTGACCCGTCCAGTTTGCGAATCTTAACTGCTCGCTTCATATGCAAAGCTTATTATTTTGAGTTTAGAGCATAACTATTCTAGATAGCAACAGTTATCCCATATTCTATATCTTAGTGATACAACATGCATTTGACCGGGCATCGACGATTTGAACGTATTCGAGGCAACAAGAATTTCATTTACAGGAAGGAGTAGTAAAAAAGGGTCCGAACCACCTACCAAGTAGAGAATGTGTCGAGAGTAGGAGATCACTTTGCAACGATCAAGCATCAATTACATGAGCTCTAGCAATGGTACCAACATCGTATTTGAATCCTTCTTCAATCCTTCATATTGAAATTCCCAAGAATAAATGCAAAACTTGATGGAAAACACATTCATCAAAACCAAGCAGCTAAAACATTCAAAAAAAATCATACATACTAATTCCATTGAAGGGACTCTTATACAGAGCTCACTCGCTGAGAAGCAGTCCGCTGCTTCTAGGACTTATTTCAACAGAAGTCAAACCATTAGTTGGAAAGGTTCTTATAGCATTCGTCCAAATCGATTTTGTTTGATGCCGAAAAGGGTTTTCATATACTAAGCTTCCGACTGAGTCAGACTAGCCACAAGCCCTTATATAGTGCGTCATGCAACGGGAACGGGGGTACTACATAATATACCACTAAGAAAAGTTTTGAAACTTAAGAACAAGAGTCTGACCTCTGATTAGATAAACAACAAAGGGTACTTCTCTTTTATCTCTGTCTTTATTTCCCATGTCGATTCCTCAGCTGATGGTTATGCCATAGCACGTGAATCAAGGACGTTGACTGATTTCGTATAACTTTTTTCTTAAGGTCCAAAATTTGAATAGGCTCCTTGAGTAGGACAAGTATGTGTGTAGCTTCAGCTAATCGAAACTAACCGCGTGACTTAAAATTATGCACATATTTCCAACGTTGACAAACATGGAATATGTCATATACTTCAGCCAGGACAAAGGGTAGTGCAATCTGATAAGCTATAACTGCCACTCTTTCGAGGATCTTGAAAGAACCTACAAAACTTGGACTCAATTTGCCTTTGATACCGAATCACATTACACCCCGCATCGATGTTACTTTCAAGAACACATGGTCCTCGACCAGAAATTCTAGTGGTCGTTGACAGGTGTCTACATAACTTTCTGCCGACTCTGCACAATATAAAGTTTGTCTCGAATCATGCGAACCTTCTCGACGACCTGCTCTACCAGCTCAGATCCGAGTATCTGTCGCTCACCGACTTTATCCCAGCATATTGGTGAGCATCTCATATGGTACTATCTGAATGCTCGACTGATAACTATTCTTATATGCAAATTTTGCAAATGACAAGTGTGTGTCCTATCTAGTCTTTAAATCTATCACACATAGACACAACATATCTTATGATATATGTTTCACCCTTTCTGTCTAACCATCAGTCTGGGGATGGTATGTGGTACTAAAGTTTAGATTGGTTCCTAATACAGCTTGTAGGCTCATCTCAAAACACAACAAAAATTGCCCGTCTCTATCCAAAACTATTGATCGGTACTCCATATATTTGAGCAATCTCATCAATGTAGATCTTGATAATCGGTCGACGCTCCATGTGACTTTAATCGTGATGAAATGAGCAGACTTGGTCAATCTATCAAAAATGACCCAAATCGCATTATTCATCCGTGATATCTTCAGAAAACCCAAAATGAAATCCATGGCGATATTGTGTAAGCCCCCTAGATTTTAAGGTTTCTTTTAAATTTTTTTAAATGAATTATTTTTAATAAATATTTTATTATAATTAGTTTTGAATATTAAGTATACTTTTTCGTGACTTTGATATTTGGAGCGTCAAGGGGGTCAGTCTCTCGAAACGTCCTTCATGAGTTTTGACCTAGACAAGTTTATTATTTTGATATATCATGTCCTACTTAAACTTGTTCCCATGTATTCTATTTATATCGCATAACTTTCTGGTCAATTTAGGTTATTTGATCATCTACTAAAGAATATGACCTAACTTCTAATTTAATTTCAGTGCTCGACACCAATCCAACCTAATTGACCCAATATATGATTTTGACATATTTTGAATATACTACACACATGCCACTTGGGTGCCATCTAATTGCACTTCCACATACTATTATTTTATCAATGATCATAAATAACTTAAATTATAGTCATGGTCGCACCAAGCCCAACACTAACCCTACCTAGCCCAAGCACCCAATCCAAACTCATGAGCACACTCCCATTATGCATACAAAACATCGCATACCATATTCTCTCCTACAAAACAACAAACACCTAGTCATGGTCAATGACAATCCCATTGACCATGGACCTTAAAAATGGTATAACCCTTGGCTCACACTACCAACCTCACATTAAATGCAACCCATATTTGGGCAAGCCTAATGGTGGCTTCATTTATTCTCTCCTTTTATTTCCTTCACATCCCCACATATCATTTTCTAGTCATACCACATGACTTAACATATAAGTTAACCACCCACACACTCAACACTATCCCTGTCATGACCAGCACCCAGTGTAGGGGCACGAGACTTAGGTACGTCCAGCCTACGCCGCAGTGTCGGCGGTAGAACGCTGTCCTAGGTCACAACATCTAACACAATATAAAGATACTTGTACAGAATATACTCTCCAATCGGAGGACAATATAGAAGGTACAACTCAATCACAGATCTAAGATGGATAAATAGTACAATAAGATAGATATGAAATCACAGAGTGTAACACAACCAGAAGAAATAAGTCTAAGTGTCTAACAACACAAATTCCAATAAAAAATACATCTCATGAAACGACAACAGAAAGTAATGTAAGATAAGCCTGGCAATCTATCATAGGCAATAGGGTAGCATCCTCAGCGTAAGCTAGATCCTGCTGAGGGTCCAAGTCACAATTGTCATCTGTCACCCCTTTTTTTGTTTTACGTATTTTCAGTATACGTGTACGGAATTCTGACCCATATTGTGACTTGTCTTAACTAGCTAATCTTGGTTTGATCTTGACTTGGTTTAATTTGGGTTGGTTCAACTTGGTTTGGATTGGTTTGAGATGAGAAGGGTTTTATATAAAAACTCAACTCCTCTCTCTCTTTTCCATTATTTCATTTCTCTTCATCTTCATCCTCTTCATCTTCCTCCAACCTAAGGCAAGTACATCTTGCCAAATATTGGACAAATATTATTTTGTTTGTTCTAAACTATTCCTTATATTATTCTAAGCATCTTTAGAACTTGGCATTTTTCATTTTGGTGGATAAATTTTTGTAGATCTAAGTTTATAGCCTTTTCGGGTTTCTTGGGTTTTGATCTACTAAACTTTATTACTTTCAATTTTTGATTATTCTATATTGTAGAGAATTCGATTTTACCCAAAATGGACCTTTGAAAAGTTAGATTTTGACTTATTTTGATGAAGTTATAGCCAAAATAAGATTTGGACATCTTCTATGTCATCTGTCCTGATTCTGGCAGGGACGATGAATAGTGCCGCAAAAATGAATAGTACCGCATGGCTTGCATAGTACCGCATGGACGCATAGTACCGCATGGATAAATAGTGTCGTATGATGAATAGTGCTGTAGGCTTGTATAGTGTCGCATGGATGCATAGTGCCGCAGGCATAAATAGTATCGCATGGCTTGCATAGTGCCGCATAGCTTGCATAGTGCCACAGGCTTGCATAGTGTTACATGGATGAATGGTGCCACAGGAATGAATAGTGCCGCATGGCTTGTATAGTGCCGTATGGATGCATAGTGCCGTATGGATGAATAGTGTCGTATGATGAATAGTGTTGTAGGCTTGCATAGTGCCGTATGGATGCATAGTGCTGCATGGCTTGTATAGTGTCGAAGGTTTGCATCGTTTCGCATGGATGAATAGTACCGCATGGCTTGTATAGTGCCGCATAGTGTCTATTTTGGCTGTTTTTGGCTGTTTTATGTCCTATTTGGCTGATTTGTGGCCAGAATTTCTCTTAACTCCCAACATGAAAGTTGTAGATCTATTTCTTGGCTTCAAGAATATGTTACCAACTATTTATGCAAGTTTCTTTCATTCTTGATATGGAGCTTATGATTGTATCGCATGTTTTCTATCTTGGCCTAAATTGCGACGACCCTACTAAATAGCTTGATATTTCTTTAATAAATAAATTTCTTAACATAATTTGATAATATTGTATAGTTAGAGAATGATTGTACCCCTCTCATACCCTTAACACTAGCACATATTCAATTTGTGTTTTAGGCCAAGTAGTTACCTCATTTATTCCTTCTCATATGTTATGATGCACCTTTTATCAAGATCTATCTACAAGCTTTCTTACGTCTATGATTGCTTAACATGATAGTGACCCATGGTGGGGCACTCATGATATAGTCTTTCTTCTTTGCTTAATACAATAGTGACCCGTTGCGGTGCACTCAAGTTACATGTCACTTCTTTGCTTAACATGATTGTGGCCCGTCGTGGCGCACCCTAACAAGTACTCTTAACATGATAGTGACCTAGTAGTGCACTCCAAACAAGTAACATGATATGATATGACATGAACCATGAATGCTGTTACGACGGCTTTATTGGCTTACAAGTAATGAATGATTTGGACGCCGTGGGTTTTCTCTGAGTGTGTTTGTACAAGCTACATGTTCTGTATTACATCATGTCTAGGACATGAATTCCTGATTTCCTACGGTGAGGAATTCATACTGAATCTGGCTATGATTAATGACTAGATTAATCAAGTAGTTCATATAGAGAGGTATTTCGGCTACAATCAATCCCGTTATCTGGGCGCCTTCTCTGATGGACTTGTAGCCTGCCGACGAGTAGGACACATTTCCAGTCCACTGTCATGTGGGGTACTTCATGAAACTAGTAATATGCACACTGTCATGTGTTGCACCCTAAGTCACTTAATAACTCTCTTAGGGTACATTTGTCTCCTAGGCGATGTACCCACTATTTTACTTACATGGGATATATTGTCTCCTGTGCGATGTATCCGTTATAATTCTTGTAACTTGCGTCTGGGTAACTTGGATAGTCTGCAGGACTTGTGGCTGTAGGGATACCTCGTTGCATCTTGCTAGTAACAAGGCTTGTGATAACCCTAGTTAGCTAATGTATCAAGCCGCACTCATTGCTTGGCCGTGTTTGATGGATGGAGTCAGTCCAGTCCAGTCTAGTTTTGTCTAGGCAGTGTCCGTATGTTTATTTCAGTATACTATGGTTTATGCTTACTTTCATCGATAAATGGTCGGAGGCAAAGTTCTATTCAGGAGAAGGGTTACAACCCCGGTCCTTGTTTAGTTTACGGGTTGTAACTTGGCTTCCAGAATAGTTCCTAAGTCATCTTATCATTTGTCGTCCTATTCGGTACTCACATTATATACATGATCTTTATGCTATACAATGATTAGAGACTTCCGAATTAGTTCCTAAGTCCACTTATCATTGTCTTTCTATATAATTCTTACATGCTCACATGTTCAATTATCTCACAAGCTATACATAACTCCCTATGCCGGGTCACCATGCTCTTATGACCCGGCTATCTCACAAGTTCACATGTTCAATTGTTCTTACATATTCTTAAGCTTCTGTTTACTTAACATGTCTACACTTTACATTATGTCACATGTTAATTACTTTATGCTCTAAAATGCTTTACTTATTGTCTTTCTATGTTCGGGATAAGTGCATTGGTAGTGCACGAGTCTCGATCTGCTCTTACTCATTTGTATCCCTAATTGTTGATGTTAGTGATTGCTGGTTTTAGTTCATAGTTTGGCTTCCTTTATGGTACTTGCTATTGGGGGTCTGACCCCACTGGTTTTGTTTGGCCAGATCTGATAGAGAAGCCCAGAGGATCTTCTACACCATCTACTCGACGGTGACTATCCGGAGCACCAGAGTACCTGAATGGGTTTCTCATTTTATTCTCCCATTGATTATGTATATATTTTTTGTGGCATTTAGCCCCCGAGCACGTGTTTAGCTCGTGTTTTGGATCCTTGATATTTAACCTACGGGCATAAACATGATGTGCATATTCTAGACTGCAGCTAGAGCTATCATGTATGACTAATACTCTTGCTAGTTCTCTATTTTGTATTACTAGCTTCACGATCATCCATGTATATATGGTTTGGGATGCTTTACTATTGCATGTCTGATGATCATACTTCTTGTACCTTATATAATTGCCTGTGATTGAGATACCTAGGTTTGTTTTAACCTAGGATCGACTGTTGGCTTGTAGAAGTAACCCCCATGTCTTGAAAGCTTATACGTGATTTCAGAGTACTGGTGTACTTTGGATTGCGTAGCTGGCCATGTCCGTCCCCACTTGCCAGTATTCTGGTTCTGGGGAGTGACATAGGTTTTAGTGGTGGCCCATGCAGGTCTGATTATTAGATATGGGGGGTTACTAATGTTTAGTTATCTCAATCACAATTATCCTTTATTGATATCCTTCGTATTATTCTCTATCTCTGATCCTTTGACTTGATATTTGCCTTGATCGTTGATCTCTCCTGTTCCCTCGATTTGATCCTTGTGTCCTTTAACTTTCAGGGACACTGTTCTTAATCCTTCCGATTACCTTGTTTGGGTTCTGCCTATGGCAGGTCAACAATCTTCTGTTAGGCCAGTTATGGAGGATCAGTCTCAGTATTCAGACGAAGAGTCGAGAGTTGACTCGAGGGTAGAGGTGCCAGTCCATCCCGATCAGCCAGCTCAGCCCGTACAATCAGCAGTCCGAGCAGAGGTAGTACCAGGTCAGCCCGATGTACCTGCACTCATAGGGATTATCAAGGAAATGATGGAGTTACAACAACGATGAGACCTCGTTCTCCAGCAGAGTATCCAGATGTTGATAGACGTAGTGTGCAAGGAATACCCGAGGAACTTCAAGCCGAGGACTTGTAGCCAGAGGAAGTACAGGTTAGAGACAGACGGTGCCAGTCACTCAGCCAGTCAGCATATCGAGCCTGACATACTGTAGAGGTAGTACGAGATAAAGGGCATGGAGCTAGAAGGACCGCATCCAGAACTGAGGGTCGTGAGAGGAACCATCCGTATGTATCAGGCTTTTTACCCCAATGTCCATCACCAGTACCATCATACAACTATACACCCCAGCACCAAGAGTTACCAGTCGTATATTCCTTCTGTGGAAGGGAAGGGCACACTCATTTTACTTGTCGAAGGACTAATTTTCTATGTTTATCATGCGGTTCACCTGACCACATGATAGGAATTTGTCTCCGAAGATGTTAAGGTGGATCGTCATCCTTCCAGCCTTCCAACCAGCAGGCACCAGCATCGGTTCAGCAGCAGCAAGCTCCAAGGCAGAGAAACCAGCAGCAGTATCGGACAGAACAAGCCTGTACCTATTGTGGAAAGTTAGGGCATTCTTGATCAGTTTGTCAGACGAACAATAGGCGATGTTTCCGCTGTGGAGCATAGGACCATTCAATTAGCACTTGCCCATATCCGACATCCGAGAAAGACCATCTATACCAGATATACCCCTTTCATCCTTTCAGTCACCTCCGTCATCGCCTCTAGTAGTGGACGAGCAGTTAGGGCCAATACTAGATGTTCAACCATTGGCACAGTACCCACCGCCATCGCGAGCTCATAGGATCACAGCTCAGAGCACAGTTGTATACACAGTACCAGGAGCAGCTCTAGTATCAGCACTAGGGTAATACCTTGGGAGTCTCAGGTACCATCTTCATGGTCTTCCATCAATTTCTCTTAGGATTTGTGTTTCAGTGGCAGGCCAGGTAGTGACAATATATCTTGGGTTCTTGTAGGCGACCTTGTATTCTATCTACGTATGGAGTACAATGGCCGGCTTGATTTATTCGATGAGTGAATGCGAGTTTCTCGTCTCCAACTTTTCTATCTTCGTAGTCGAGGCATGTGATAACTTCATTAGTATCGACTACGACGATACGTCCTGGGTAGAGTCATGTCTTGGACTAAGTCATTGGTACCGACTTACCTTGGGACTTAACATTTATCTATTTTTGGAGTCAGCGTAGGCCAGCGAGGACGTTGGTCCCTACTCAACTGTCTTAGGAGACATATTTATTCATATGCCTCCAGCCCTTCTTGATTGTGATTGTGTTATTGCTTACGCATTTATTTACATTACAGTTGCCTCTATTACTTATATGCCATTCTACATTTTATAGAGATGATTGTGTTTTCTTAAGCTTTTGTTTTGGTTATCTTGCTCGACTAGCTTTAGGAAATTCCAAGGACAGAATTCTTTTAAGGTGGGTAGAGTTGTCACCCCCGTTTTTCGTTTTACGTATTTTCAGTAAACGTGCACGGAATTCTGACCCATATTGTGACTTGTCTTAACTAGCTAATCTTGGTTTGATCTTGACTTGGTTTAATTTGGGTTGGTTCAACTTGGTTTGGCTTGGTTTGGATTGGTTTGAGATGAGAAGGGTTTTATATAAAAATCCAACTCCCTCTCTCTCTTCCTTATTTCATTTCTCTTCATCTTCCCAACCTAAGACAAGTACATCTTGCCAAATGTTGGACAAATGTTATTTTGTTTGTTCTAAACTATTCCTTACATGATTCTAATCATCTTTAGAACTTGGCATTTTTTTATTTTGGTGGATAAATTTTTGTAGATCTAAGTTTATAGCCTTTTCAGTTTTCTTGGGTTTTGATCTGCTAAACTTTATTATTTTCAAGTTTAATTATTTTATGTTGTAGAGAATTCGATTTTACCTAAAATGGACGTTTGAAAAGTTAGATTTCGACTTATTTTGAGGAAGCTATGGCCAAAATAAGATTTGGACATCTTCTATGTCATATGTCCTAATTCTGGCAGGGACGATGAATAGTGCTGCAGGAATGAATAGTGCCGCATGGATGTATAGTGCCGCATGGATGCATAGTACCGCATAGATGAATAGTGCCGCATGATGAATAGTATCGCAGGCATGTATAGTGCCGTATGGATGTATAGTGCCGCAGACATGAATAGTGGCGCATGGCTTGCATAGTGCCGTATAGCTTGCATAATGCCGCATGCTTGCATAGTGCCGCATGGATGAATAGTGCCACATGAATAAATAGTGCCGCATGGCTTGCATAGTGCCGCATAGATGCACAGTACCGTATGGATGAATAGTGCCGTATGATGAATTGTGCCGCAGGCTTGCATAGTGCCGCATGGATGCATAGTGCCGCATGGCTTACATAGTGCCGCAGGCTTGCATAGTGCCGCATGGATGAATAGTGTCGTATGGCTTGCATAGTGCCGTATAGTGCCTAGAATTTCTTCCAACTCCCAACATGAAAGTTGTAGATCTTTTCCTTGGCCTCAAGAATATGTTACCAACCATTTTATGCAAGTTTCTTTCATTCTTGATATGGAGCTTATGATTGCATCACATGTTTTCTATCTTGGCCTAAATTGCGACGACCCTACTAAAAAGCTTAATATTTTTTAAAATGAATTCTTAACATGATTTGATAATATTGTATAGTTAGAGAATGATTGTACCCCTCTATACCCTTAACACTAGCACAGATTCAATTGGTGTTTTAGGCCAAGTAGTTACCTCATTTATTCTTTCTCATATGTTATGATGCACCTTTTATTAAGATCTATCTACAAGCTTTTTACGTCTATGATGCTTAACATGATAGTGACCCGTGGTGGGGCACTCATGATATATGTCTTTCTTCTTTGCTTAACACGATAGTGACCCGTTACGGTGCACTCAAGTTACATGTCACTTCTTTTCTTAACATGATTGTGGCCCGTCGTGGCGCACCCTAACAAGTACTCTTAACATGATAGTGACCCGTCGTGGTGCACTCCAGACAAGTAACATGATATGACATGATATAAACCATGAATGCTGTTGCGACGGCTCTATTGGCTTACAAGTAATAAATAATTTGGACACGTGGGTGTTTCTCTTGAATGTGTTTGTACAAGCTATATGTTCTGTACTGCATCATGTCTAGGACATGATTCCTGATTTCCTACGGTCAGGGATTCATACTGAATCTGGCTAGGATTAATGACTAGATTGATCAAGTAGTTCATATAGAGAGGTATTCCGGTTAAAGCAATCCCATTATCTGGGCGCCTTCTCTGATGGACTTGTAGCCTACAAACGAGTAGGACACATTTCTAGCCCACTGTCATGTGGGGCACTTAATGAAAAGTAATATGCACACTGTCATGTGTTGCACCCCAAGTCACTTAATAATTCTCTTAGGGTACATTTGTCTCCTAGGCGATGTACCCACTATTTTACTTACATGGAATACATTTGTCTCCTGTGCGATGTATCCGCTATAATTCTTGTAACTTGCGTCTGGATAACCTGGATAGTCTGCAGGGCTTGTGGCCGTAGGGATACCTCGTTGCATCTTGCTAGTAACAAGGCTTGTGATAACCCTAGTTAGCTAATGTATCAAGCCATACTCATTGCTTGGCCGTGTTGATGGATGGAGTCAGTCCGTCCAGTCTAGTTTTGTCTAGGCAGTATTATGTTTGTTTTAGTACACTATGGTTTATGCTTACTTTCATCGATAATTGGTCGGAGGCAAAGTGCTATTCAGGAGAAGGGTTACAACCCCGGTTATTGTTTGGTTTATGGGTTGTAACTTGGCTTCCAGAGTAGTTCCTAAGTCATCTATCATTTGTCGTCCTATTCAGTACTCATATTCTATATATGATCTTTATGCTATACAATGATTAGAGACTTCCGAATTAGTTCCTAAGTCCATTATCATTATCTTTCTATATAATTCTTACATGCTCACATGTTCAATTATCTCACAAGCTATACATGACTTCCTAACCGGGTCACAATGCTCTTATGACCCGGCTATCTCACAAGTTCACATGTTCAATTGCTTTTACATATTCTCAAGCTTCTGTTTACTTAACATGTCTACACTTTACATTATGTCACATGTTAATTACTTTATGCTCCAAAATGCTTTACTTATCTTCTTATGTTTGGGATAAGTGCATTGGTAGTGCACGAGTCTCGATCTGCTCTTACTCATTTATATCTCTAATTGTGATATTATTGATTGCTGGTTTTAGTTCATAATTTGGCTTCCTTTGTGGTACTTGCTATTGGGGGTCTGACCCCACTGGTTTTGTTTGGCCAGATCGATAGAGAAGCCCAGAGGATCTTCCGCACCATATACTCGACGGTGACTATCCAGAGCACCAGAGTACCTGAGTGGGTTTCTCATTTTATTCTCCCACTGGATGTACATTATTTTTTGTGGCGTTTAGCCCCGAGCACGTGTTTAGCTCATGTTTTGGATCCTTGATATTTAGCCTACGGGCATAAACATGAGTATTCTAGACTGTAGCTAGAGCTATCATGTATGACTAATACTCTTGCTAGTTCTCCATTTTGTATTACTAGCTTCATAATCATCCATGTATATATGATTTGGGACGCTTTACTATTGCATGTGTGATGATCATACTTCTTGTACCTTATATAATTGCATGTGATTGAGATACCTAGGATTGTTTTAAACCTAGGATCGACTGTTCTTGTAGAAGTAACCCCCATGTCTTGACAGCTTATACGTGATTTCAGAGTACTGGTGTACTTTGGTCTTGCGTAGCTGGCCATGTCCGTCCCCACTTGCCAGTATTCTGGTTCTGGGGCGTGACATCATCTAAGCCAGCTTCGTAATAGGTAGGACAGAACCCTCTTATCCTCTGTAATATTTTCAACATGTTCAGTCAGGACAGGAGCGAATACATAACTCTCGCGCAGTTCATATTATGGCAAGAAATGTAAAACAAGCAATATAATAAGATCATGAAACACTGTAAGAAATGTACATGAATATAATAAGATATCTGAAAATAGGAAATATATATGAAAGTAGGACTGTAAGTAATAATATAAGTGATTTAGAGCACAAGATGGTTATGTAATCGGGTTAGGTTTGCACATGATTATTCTAAGGTAACTCTATTATACGTGAGGGTATAACAGACATGCACATGATTATACTACTTGGAATTAACCACAAAAATCACTTCTACTCTCCCGTCCCCATCAATACACAAGGATCTAGTCAAGTTACGTTATTACACATAAAAGTTTTATACATGAAACACATGTGAACATGAGAGTACATGAAAGCACATGGTGTACATGAATAATGAGAGCACAAGGAGTACATGATGTTCGTGAAAAGCACATGACATGAGTACCCGATGCCACCCGAGGGGGATAACATCTCATAAAAGATCTATATAGTACCAATCCGTGATAACAACGTGACAGCATCAAGTAAAGTAGTCTAGAGCAAGAATATAAGTCCTAACAAGTATGAAACGATCAGAAAATGTACTCGCCTGATATCCTGAATGATTGATGAGAATAGATGTCCGAACCGGATTAACTGAGTCCTATTTAAAGCTACACAGGTTACAATGTATTCAAGGTATGATAAATTAAGTTTGCAATATATTCTACATGATTCTAAGTCATTTTAGGTCAAAGTCAATTCTTGGCCAACTCTGGTCACATTCTAGTCAAACTAGTCACTAGTCCAACGGGTCTATCTAAGGTCAACTATAGTCTAATACAAGTAGACTAGGTTACCAAGTCAAGTATCATATATATTATATATATATATATAATATTATATAATATATATATATAATATATATATATTATATATAAAATATATATATATATATATATTACTCTCTCTATATATATATACTACATCTATAGGTAACCTATATTCATACTCTCAACCTCATACTATAAACTAACTACCCATAATCCATACCTCTCATGAAACCAACACACACACACACACACACACACACACACACACACACATATATATATATATATAATATATATTATATATATATATATATATATATATATATATATATATAGATATTATATATTATATTATATATATATAATATATACAGATACCTAGTCTAACTACTAACATAACAACATATATATACACCACTAAATCTATATAGATTATACTACAAAGGTATAACATAGATATTGAAACATATTCTATACACTCACCCTATATACACATGCCAACCCATCACTCTAGCCCTCCAACTAATGCATATAAACCACAATACTCATGGCTACTGATCTTCAGAAAACTGGGAACAAACCCAACTCAGCCTTCATCCCAAAACCTAGAACATATATATATATATATATATATATATATATATATATATTTGGGGGTATATATATATATATATATATATATATATATATATATATATATATATATAATATATATATATATATATATATATATATATATATATATAACAATACCAAAACCCAACTGAACTATCAACCCTAAACTGAACACCTCACAGTATAATCCTACCCCTCACTCTATTGGACTGCTCAACACCAACTCAAAACCACACAACCACTTCTCAGGAAAACTAAGACACTATATGTATCAAAACATATATATCTATATATATATATATATATATATATATATATATATATATATATATATATATATATATTATATATATATATATATATATATATATATATATAACCAACTTATATCATATATACATAAACATATTAAGATCATAGCTAAATTATAACTACAAACCCTATATAACATATATCAAACTGAATGGCCACAAACCCTAACTCAAATACTCTGGAAATAGCAAAACCCCCAAACTCATCAGGTATCAGGTATTGCAACCCGAACCCAACACCAACCCTAATACATTCATCAACCTAAACACATAAAACTGGAAGATAGGAAGAGGTGTGTGTGTGAAACGTGTCAACAAGTGAGGGTGTCAAGTGTGTCCAAACAGTGTCCCAAAGCGTGTCCAATACCCAAGTATCAGAACTGTGTTCAGGGGGTGTCGTGCAGAGATGTCGAGCACCCTAGGACTCAACGTGTCCATCCTCGTGCCTCGTGCTCGTGTCTACTGGTAGGGTAGGTATAGGGCTACGTGTCAATGTGTCTGTCTTGTATCCAAGTCGTGTCAGTGTGCGTTTGTAAGTGCGTATTAGGAAAGGATTCGTGTGTGCTGTGAGTGTGAGCGACCACTGCGAGGAGGAGAACTCCTCGAATCCACCATGAAATTGTCCCAAACTTTGTGGGTGTCGTGTCAGACATTGCCCCCACCTCCATGCCAAATTTCACGTGTCCAAGTGGCGTGTCCTATGAGATACACTGTTCGGGTAGCAGGACACTACCACAGTGTGTGCAGGCCTCCCCGTGTCGAAGAACGGACACGAAACAATACTAAAATCAACTCAGTCTTCATAAAACACAATCCACACATTAACAGCTACCAATCTATGAAATTAGTTTAAAATTTATTAACAAACATTCCTATGAGGCATTTTATCGAATAATTTGACTAGTGCTCCGATACACCTCTGATACGCGTACCAAATGGACACGAATCGAACCCAAACTCTGCCAATAGCTAGGGGGACCCTAAATGCATGCATCTATGGAGATAAATAAGGAATCAAAAGGTTTAGATAGTAATACCTATTGAGAGTTGGAATCTTAATGAAATAGTCCATTGAAAAGCTTCAACACCAATTCCTATGGTCCAATGCCTTCAATCCTTGCTAGCTAGCCACTAGAGACTTCTTCTTTACTAGAGAAATGCCATGAAACTAATTTGGTCCAATTTGGAGGTAATTTGAAGAAAAGGGGCAAATTTGGGGAAGAACATAAACTAGGGTTAGGGTTTGCTACAAAGGAGGCAAGAGGTGGCTAAATAATGACTTAAATAGGGGAAAGAGGTCTCTTGGCCGGCCATAGGAATGGGTTAGGCTAAGTCACAAAGGCCCAACACCTCTTCCTATGTTGTAAAAACAAGCCCTTAAGCTAAATGCCCAAACTAGCTCCTTACTTCAATTCTTTAAATGATCTTTAAGTCATTCCTAGCTAGATTAGAGTCTAATTACTAACTCAAACTTGTTATCTAGGTCTCCATGGTCATGGTTAGTCTCTAGGCTAAGTTGTTCTAAGTTACACTAGCAAAAGGCCAAATTCACATTACACCAAATTAAATAATTTAAAAATAATCAAAAATTCACAATTACCAAAATATCCTTATTCTAGAAAGTGATAGTGACAAATTTACCCTCTTTAAATAATTTCATCCACGAAATTAAAGACGAAACTGAACAGATGAGAAGGATAGAAAATTATACCTCAAGGCTAAAAAGATAAGGGTATCGTTCGCGCATCTCATCCTCCCTCTCCCAGGTAGACTCACCTGGAGAGTGATGCCTCCACGCGACACAAACCAAGGGTATAATCTGGTTCCTTAGCACCTTCTTCCGTCGATCCAAAATCTCCACAAGCTATTCTGGATAACTAAGAGTAGGGCCCACCTCGATCTCGGAATGGTCAAGTACATGGCTAGGATCTGCCACGTACCGTCTCAACTGCGACACATGAAACACGTTGTGAACTCCCTCTAGTACAGGTGGCAAGTCTAGCCTGTAAGCCAAGTCACTGACTCTCCCGTTGATAACGAAAGGTCCGATGAAACACGGGCTAGGCTTTTCACCTCCACGAAAGCGTATAGTGCCACATGTTGGAGATATCCTCAAGAACATCAGATCTCCAACCTAGCACAAACAAGGTCTCAAACTTAGATCTTAGCTATAACAATCACATGATCAAACAAAATCATAAAATTAAACAAAATCCTAATCCTAAATCTAAGCTGTACCTCAAACTCCAAAGGTCTGCGATAGATATCGGCCCAATGCTGATGTCTGTCATACATCACACGAAGTCGATCCCTGATGAGCTTCACCTTCTAGGCTGTGTCCATGACCATCTCAGGTGCCAATAAAGCTCGCTCTCCAACGTCATCCCAAGACAAGGGAGTACGACATCTACGCCCGTATAATGCCTCGAATGGTGACATCTCAATGCTGGCCTGGAAGCTGTTGTTGTATACAATCTCACTAAGTGCAAATAGTCCTCCTAGGAGCCTCCAAAGTCCAAAACACAAGTCCGCAACATGTTATCGAGAGTCTGAATAGTCCTTTCTGATTGCCCGTCTATCTGAGGGTGGTAAGCAGTACTAAACTTGAGCTGAGTACCCAAACTAGTATACAGACTCCACCATAAGTGGGAAGTAAAGCGACTATCCCGATCTGAGACAATGCTCATGGGAACTCTATGCAGTATATCTGTCTCACGTACATGTCTGCTAGTCTCTCTGTAGACAAACCCACTTTGAATGGCAAAAAGTGGGCTGATTTGGTCAACCTGTCTACGATGACCCAAATCGCGTCTTTCCCTCCTGGTATACGCGGCAATCCTGAAACAAAGTCCATCGTGATATGCTCCCACTTCCACTCCGGAATGGGCAATGGCTGTAACAGTCCTCCTGGCCTCTGCCTCTCTGTCTTTACCTACTGACAGACCAAATATCTGGCTACGAAGCGTGCTACCTCCCGCTTCATCCAATACCACCAGACATGCTCCTTCAGATCACTATACAACTTATTAGCTGGATACATAGAATACTGAGAACGGTGAGCCTCTGTATAACCTGCTCTCGAAGGTCTCCACTGGGCACACACAGTCTGGAACCGTGCCTTAATGTGCCATCCTAGCAATAACGAACTCCTCAACCAGTCCTGCTCGAACCTGCTCTCGGATACACCACAGAGCGACATCATCAACTGAGTTGACTTGATCCTATCCATCAAGTTCGACTGAATCTACAGACCCCATATCTGCATCTCAACTCCGGCACTATCACCTCGATCTCCAGGCTCTCCAGATCTGCTAACAAGTGACGGTCTGCCATCAAACACATGGCTACCGGATACCTGCTCAAGGCATCGGTGACCACGTTAGCCTTCCTGGATGATACTGTAATAAAATATTGAAGTCCTTCATCAACTCCAACCATCTCCGTTGTCTCATGTTGAGCTCTTTCTGGGTAAACACATACTTCAAGCTCTTGTGGTGTGTGAAGATCTCCACTCGCTCTCCGTATATATAGTGTTTCCATAACTTCAAAGCAAAGATAACTGCTGCTAACTCTAAGTCGTAGGTAGGGTAGTTCTTCTCATGTGAACGTAACTGCTTGAAAGCATAGGCAATTACCTTCCCATGCTGTTGTAAGACACAATCCAAACCCTTCCCCGAGGCGTCACTGTAGATAGTGAATCCGCATGATCCTGATGGCAATGTCAGAATCAGAACTGTTGTCAACCGCTTCTTTAACTCATCGAAAGCGACCTGACACTCCTCTGACCAGATAAACTCTACGTCCTTCTGGGTCAGCCTAGTCAATGGCTCTATAACCCGAGAGAAATCCTGAACGAACCTCCTGTAGTAGCCTGCCAATTCCAGGAAGCTCCTGATCTCCGCAACTGAACTCGGGGCTGTCCACGCCTCCACTATCGTGATCTTCCTCGGGTCAACTGAGATCCCATCCTCGGTCACAACATGACCTAGGAACTCAACCCGATCCAGGAAGAACTCACACTTTGAGAGCTTGCCATAAAGCTCCTCCTTCCTGAGAGTCTCCAGAACCACTCTCAAATGCTTCTTATACTCCTCTGGGGTCTTCGAGTATACCAAGATGTCGTCGATGAACACCACCATAAACTTGTCCAAGTACTGATGGAACACCTTGTTTATCAGGTTCATGAACACCGTCGGGGCATTGGTTAACCCAAACGCCATCACCATAAACTCAAACTGGCCATAATGCGTCATGAATGCTGTCTTCGGGATATCCTCCTTCTTTACCTTCACCTGATGGTAACCTGACCTCAGATCAATTCTAGAAAATACCCTCACTCCGTCAGCTGATCGAACAAGTCATCGATCCTCGGCAGCGGGTACTTGTTCTTGATCGTGAGGTTGTTGAGAGCCCTGTAGTCGATACATATCCATACCGACCCATCCTTCTTCGACATAAAAATACCGGTGCATACTACGGTGAAGAACTCGATCGGATGAAGCCCTTGTCCTGTAACTCATCCACCTGCTTCTTCAACTCCACCACGCTGTTGTTCACCCTATAGACGTGTTAAGATATCGGCTCTACGCCGGACACCAAATCTATAGAGAACTCCACATCTCTGTCCGGTGTAGTCCTAGCAACTCCTCTGGAAAGACATTTATGAAATCTGCTATCAATGGATGTGATACCATTTGCTCCTCAACAGAAACTCGCTGCTTGCTCCGTTTTTCGTCTGGCGAACTCAAACTCTGGCTCCCCTGGCACTCAAAAATGAACTCTGCCTCTACGACAATCTATACTGGTGTGATGCTTGCTCAACCAATCCATCCCGAGTACATATCGTAGTTCGATAATGGCATTACGAACAAACTCACATCCAGCTCTCGACCTCCCAAATAACTCTCCGATCCTTGCAAATATCACTGACTAGGATAATACCCCCAGTCATGATCTTGCAAGTCCTAGGTAATGATTCAGAAGCAAGATGGTATTTAATAACAAAAGATACGGACACAAAGTTATGGGAAGCACCGAATCAAATAAAGCAAATGCGAGAATGGAGTCGAGAAGAACAGAACCTGCGATCAGATCTTCCACTGCGTCTGTATCCTCAGCTGCCATGGCGA